>JAQFVV010006265.1:4073965-4116465 GCA_028023455.1 Epiperipatus broadwayi | reverse complement strand
TCAAGTAAAACATTAAATAATACACAAATGTAAATGTGGCCTTATTAATATGGCCAATCATTAATAATCTCAATATAGAAATCATTTCTAATGACCTATAAACTATTATGAATTAATAATCTAAAGGTAAATATGAAATACCTAATCAAGACAATGTTTCAAATTATATTTAATATTACAATAATTAATTTTCCAACAGCTCTTAATTATTTTTTAAATTTTATAAAAGTATATCTGCTTTTATTTATGATCATCACCATAAATGAAGCTTTATCCAAAAAATTATCCAATCCAATGTTAATAATAAATCACTTATGCACTTATTTCCTTGATATTTCTTTACCGAACTTTATGCTAACAGTTTTAAATGTACAACAATATTTTTCAAAATTGTAAATATACAAACAATATAAAAGCCCTCATTTATTATACCTATACATATAAAATAAAATTATATATATATCAGCATGCATTACATTAATAATATAAGCATTAAAACATTCTTATATTTAATTTAAATATAAGTTCATTTACATATTTATTATATTAGTTTATATATATATAAGATTGTCATATTTAATGTTTATTACATTTGCCTTAGCATAGCAGGAGTTTCAAATCAATACTGCTTTCAGCTTGAAATTTTTCATGCCTATGATTTTGTTATAGGTAGCTGGTTTACAACAAATTCAGCTAAATATATATTATTGATTGGCGAATGGCTATTTATTGATTCTTATTTAGGTGATTGCCAAGAAACAAAATTCTTACATTCTTACTACTTGACAGATGACAAACCAGAAAAAGTATTGACTTTCTCTTCATAGGTTTTCATGAGAAAAGGAGAGATTGAAATTTTTTTTATTATACATTACATTTTTAACATATCAGCTTCATCTTTTCATCTGCATATTCAACAAACAATGAGATAATTTATAGTTATTCCTTCACCAATTTTCACTTTATCGTTCAATTATTAAAATTTTAAAATAATCATATGGGTTTATTAAGAGAGGCAATATGAATTCAGAACACCAGAAATAACAGATTTTACATTGCTACAGGAATATTTGCTATCAACTCCATTACTCAACCCGTGCTCTAAATTGTAGCAAATCTTTAAACTAATGATATTTTTTTAATGTACAAACTTCATTATAATCTTATTTTGTTACAATTTTTTTTTTTTATTTACTCACTTTTATCTTTTATTGCTTTTGTTTAATATTATTAAAACTCTTTTCATATCTAAAGAGTGAAAGTAACCCATACAAGAAGGTTATACTTAGTACAACTATTTTATAATAAAACCAAACTGATATTATATATATAGACAAAGAGAAAAACAGATAAAATGAAATGTGCATTATAACATTTTCTTTTAAAATTATATATAGAAAGCAAAACAGTTAATAATAAAATATTTTTATTTTCTCTCTGGTTTAAAGTAAAAATATATTAAGAAAGTGGCAACAGTGGAAACTGTTTCTGGTGATGATCACGAATTATTACACAATCGTAGTTCTGTATTCCCTTCTCATTCCAATCTAACATTGGAAAGAAAACCTATTTCCAAAATATATATTTCCTTAAACATATAAATCATATTTTTAGTAAAAAAAAAAAATCTACATAAAGAAACGGTTTATAAAAAATTGTTATAAAAAATAGTAAGATAATCTAAGTTTTTTTACATTTACTATTTTCGTTTTTAAATTTTTTAAATGTCTATTTAAAGACAATATCTCTTTGCGTTTACCTTGGCAGTACTTAATCCAATCTTTAACACTCCCTCGCTTAACACACAAAAACGAAAAACTTCCTCGCACTGTGAGTTTTAATTACTGATACTTATTAAAAAAAGACCAGAGAATGGTGAAAGATAGCCACGCGCACATTACTATGCAAAGATACAGGTTATTACGTAGTGACTTCGAGACTTACTTAAAAAAAAACCGGTTTCTTTAATTCTTGACTATGTATCCGTATTATATAGTTATATTAGTAAGGCGAATTTAATTCTTGTATTTTTTTTTATTTTTATAGTCAGGTTTATAAATTACATGAAGAAATTGTCGTAAAGCTGTTTTAAAAAACCAGTATTTTAAAGAACAGTTAATTTTATAATATCAAATAAAAGATCAAATAAGAATATACTTATATACACTTTATATGCGCTTAGTCACTGGTTCAATGATTATATATCTTCCGCATTAATATGGATAAGCTAATGTATTTTTAGCTAGCAAATGCTGTCAATTTGTGTAATTCAGCTTCAATTTTATTTTATAGTTTGTTTGCAAAACTTTTTTTTTTAACCAAACATTGTCCGTGTAAAAAAATCTGAAATTATATTCTTATTAATTAAAAACAGTATTTACCCACACATATATATGTAATGCCATCATATATATCATCGCATACTAAATTTTTAAATCGAATGTTACAATGTTATCTCATATCAGAATTCTATTATATTAATACATCAATTTGATAAATTATAAATCACTGTCGTTTAACTTTTAAATTTAGATATAAGGATATGGAAAATATAAAAACTTTAACTAGATGTAATATTTTTGTCTATATATTATATTCTTCCTTTAAATACTAAAATATGTTGTAAATTTGACTTTTCCCTTTTCTAATAATTCTTTTAAAAAATGGTTTGCATTTTTCTTATTGTTTCTGAGGTGTTTATACTGGAGTGTGACCAGGAGTAAAAATGAATGTAAATATATTTATTATATATAGGAGTAATACAAATATAGATTAACAGTATTTTAATATACATTAACAGTATTTTACATATTGGATATGTTCAATGGTGTAAATATTTTTCCTGTAATTTATAGTTAGCAAATTATATGAAATTTAGCTATAGCAATACAACTAACATTTGGGATAGATGCCTCCGTATTGAGACCTGACATTTCCAATTCAAGACTGTCTTGCCACATATGCAAGTAAGATGATAATTTCAGCAAACAGTTTCCAGTTCCAGAGACTGAACTTTCTTCAATGTAGTCTGCTAATAGTACTGTGGGTTTTTTTTTCCAAATTAATGACAAAGATCTAAAATCTAAGATCTAAAATTTAAAATACTAGATCTATCATGACTGTAACAATTTGTTTGTATTTTACAGAAGTATGACTGAAAGTAATATCCCTGGTCATTTATAAATAGCACACAACTCTAGAAATAAACATAAAATGTATTTATTATTAATAATAGTAATACAAATATGTGCAAGCAATATATCATATATTGAATGTGTTCGATCTATTTATCTCTGTTGTGTTTGGTGTATTCAAGTGTTTGGAATGAATGCAATTTCTTTCCTATTAAAATCTGGACAATTCCAGTCTATGAGTTGCATGCCCAGTATGCAGAGAGGATGGTGACTGTACCTAGAAATTTTTAGCTTTAGAATCTAAGTTTGAATTACTGTAGTCTACAATATTATAAATGATGTAAATACTACAATTAATGTCTGATAGTTGTCCTTAGTGTTGTTTAGTCTTTTCTATAGATTGAACCTCGATATATAATAACAGCCTCAATCTTACTGGAAAATGATAGGATTCACATACTTCAAATTTCAATTGGCCTGTTTATGCCACTTGATCAGTGTTATTCTAACTTGAATTTGATACGGACAAATCCATTTTTTGAGATTAAGTTTCTGGTGAGTTAGGAAGAGTCCACAATAGTTTCTATTTGGTTTGCATACTTTTTTTTTACTTTTGTTGTCTTACTATTAATTTCTATATATATCACAACAAGAAATATGTAAATTAAATCATGTAAATTAAGTTATTTACCTTTTTGCAGGAAATATTTAAATACCCTGATATAATAGTTGTCACTTGTTATAATGCCAGATTGCTATGAATATGACTATTTAATAGCTGAATGCATGCTTAGCATATTATTTTTTAAAAAATTACCTTTTCATAATAGATAAAGTAAATGTTTTACATTAAGTAACAATAAATATTAATTTTAATGACAATATATTATAGTCAAGCTAAGTATACAAAAGTAAGATGGGAATGGCATAAAATACCTTATTTAATAAAATGTTAAAAATAGTATATTTAGATAGAATAGTAATCACATAATTATTAGGAGCTATTCTAATCATAATACCTAATCACATTTAATAATCATGGCATGTATCATCATAAAAATGAATAAATATATTACAAGCAGAAATTTAAAAGAGATATTAAATATTCATATATATATACTATAAGGATAGCTTACAACCTTGCTACACCTCGGATTAACTCACATCACCAAATTGTGCCATGGAAAATATGTGCTTAATCCCTAGATTACTAAGCAATTTAGTATATATATATATTCACTAGATGAAGCTTTACCAATAGCTCCTAACAAGCTTTGTTTACATAAACACCAAAAGAGATAGAATTCAACATCTCTATCATTGTCACCCCACCTCCTGACTAGCTAGTTTCGAGTTATGGCTCATATCAGTGAAGAGCTGAGAGACTAAGAAACTAGATCTAAATACTAACTCTAAAGTCAGCATTTATCAAAATTGTGTCTATCAGTTTGAAAGCATGAATTTATCAGATATGTAATGTCTTCAAATCCAGCCTAACAAACTAGATAGCAATATGGGTCTGAAAACAGTTCAGTTTCACCATATAGAAAAAGCCTCTGCAATATATAGCATTACAAAAACCTTCAAGGTTACATTTATGATAATCAAAACAAGTTATAAATTTCATAACTTGCCTTAAGCTTGCATTTATGATCACTAGATTGAGCTTTACCAATAGCTCCTAACAAGCTTTGTTTACATAAATGCCAAAAGAGATAGAATTCAAAATCTCTATCATTGTCACCCCACTTCCAGACTAGCTAATTTTGAGCTTATGGCTGAGGTCAGTAAAGGGCTGGGAGACTAAAAAATTAGATCTAAATACTAACTCTAAAGTCAGCATTTATCAAACACGTTTTTATCAGTTTGAAAGCATGAATTTATCAGACACGTAATGTCTTCAAATCCAGCCTAACAAACTAGATTGCTATATGGGTCTGAAAACAGTTCAGTTTCACCATATAGTAAAAGCCTCTGCAATATATAGTATAGCAAAAACCTTCAAAGATACGTTTATGATATTCGAAACAAGTTATAAATTTTGTAACTTGCCTTAAGCTTGCATTTATGATCACTAGATTGAGCTTTACCAATAGCTCCTAACAAGTTTTGTTTACATAAATGCTGAAAGAGATAGAATTCAAAATCTCTATTGTTGTCACCCCCACCTCCAAACTATATATATATATTTAAGACTCACATATACTTGTTAAACATTCTATATAATTAGTAATTAAAACATTTAATCCCATGACAGTTTAATTCTGTCTATCATAATGAAAAAAATTATAAAATTATAAGTACTCAAAATACTCTAAAAAGTTCCTTCAAATATATATGTAGACTATCATCAAAACTAAAAACAAGAACTCAGTGTTGTATGTCACAAACTAAACCAAAACAATAATAAAGACATTTGATGAGACACATAAAATAATGACGTAATCTCAAATCAGTCACTAGGTGACCAAATCTAGAATTGAAATTAAAACTTCAATAAGTAATTGTTTTAGCTCAATTTGTATAAATAAAATCTACTACAACAATAGGAAATCATCACATGATCACCATTTCTTATGCTTGCTCATAACTGCTATTAAAACAGGTCAAACTCTTCATACAGTAGTGGCACTCAGTGCAAGCCAGAGTAATCAGTGGATACCAGAAGGCTTGTGCATAAAATCTCTATCTACCACACTCCTCACTTATGAATGTCACAAGTCAGAAACTTGTCTGGTGATATTGGATGAGTAGGCACTAAATAGGGATTTTATGCACAAGCCTTCTGGCATCCATTGATTACTCTGGATTGCACTAAGTAGTACTACTATATGGAGAGTTTTGCCTGCTTTAATAAGAATAGGAAATCATATCAGTGTATAAGAAAATACAAGATTTGACCCACCAACAGTCAGAAATGAATTACTTCATTTTCAAACTGATACTGTATAAAAATAGTTCAAATCTTCATTCTATCTCTTTCACAATAATACTTTTCTAAATAAAAGTCAACCTCATTATACTTAAATTTCAAATGCTACAAAATGGACATATATATTTGAAATGAAATAGATTTTGAATAGCACTGAAGTAATTATAAAGACAAACAAACAATTAGATACAAATTTAATAAATAAACCATTCAATTTAAAGAAGTATATATATATTTTTATATTTTGTTTTAAAAAACATTTAACTCTATTTGCAAACAATGAGTAAGAAAGTTAAAAGTCATTAATAACTGAGGAAAAGAAGCAAAATAATTTTTATACATATATCACTATTAAATGCTAAACTGGAATTATATGAAATCTGTAAATGATATACATCATTGTACCATGTTTTTCAGATAAAGTAATGATGCCATAGGGGTGAACATTATTTCTGGAGCCTTGAAACACAATGACTTCACTTGTGTATTGCCACAAAGCCTAAAGAAACATCTACTGTCTTTGGAGAAATGCCTGCAGATGAACCAAGAGAAATCAACTGGATAAGAGTGTTATCCCATTGTTCCAAGCATGATTATACCATTTTCTGAAGGAGCAGTATATTATAGTCATCTAAGAAGATTGGTCTTAAAAAGGATGGACTGATAATATGAAGGACATTCCCAGAAACTCATTAGACTTTACCCAACACAATTGATTGGAAATTTTGATTTTTGTTTTCTATTATTGTTTTTTTTTTTTTCATTTATTTTCATTTCTACACTTGGAAGCAGAAGTGTCTAAATCTTAGAAAAGTTTATTTTAAGAATAAGAAGGGTGGGAAGCAGTTAAGGTTTAATCAAATATTTTTTTTGCTATTAAATAAAATTTAGGTCAGTTTGCCCTCCCATCACCAGTATGACTCTGATATACTAATGGAGAATAAAAGAAGATAAGATTTTGATAATATCCCACAATAAGTACTACACTAAATACAGGACAGAATTTTTTGTTAGATGTTGATCATTAATTAATATTTTGTTATGGATTTCTTTTCGTTTTCAGTATAATTGACTAACATTCTTGTGTGAACATTCTTTTTTATTAACATTAAAGATATTCATAGATAAAGAAGGGTCCACAAGAAGTGCAATAACTCTCAACATGAACTGGGCAAGGATAATTATTTAAATGCGACTGTAAATAATATTGATTTAGCCAATCAGATTCACAGTCTTTTAAAATTATTTTTTTATACATATGCATTTGTAAATAATTGATATCAAGTACATGCATTTCTACCATGGGCTAGGGATAAGGATTTTCATTATTTTAAATAACAATATGGTAGAAGCTCATCCTTGACATAGCTGATTATATACTACTTTTGTTAAAGTATTTTGCGTTATTCTTTTTTTTATTGTCATTGAAAAAATATTTTAATCTGGTCTCTAGCTCATCATTGTGATATAGCTCATCATCATTACTATTGCTAATATTATCACAAATAGGCATTTACACCAATTAGTATAATAACCTCGAATATGTATATGCACACACACACACCTTCTTCTATGTGCCATGATACTAGAAAATATTTAGAGAGTTTGGATAATCTATTGTCATCTACATAGAGATGTAATAGTTACTGGCCAGTGTAATTTCATCCCCTGTTATGAGAGTCTACAGCAATTACTCCCTGAGTCTTAATACTGTGGTATAACAGTCAGAAAAAAATGAAAACTGGATGAAGTAACCCAAGTTGTGTCCAAATTAATAAAAATAGACAGAGTTAGTTTATTGAAAGCAGACACAATCATAGGTTATGTATTTCATCATATATCATTTGCATCCTATGCAAACACCCAAAGTCTAACCACAGTGGAATGCACTCTCCCCTCCCGAGCAATTTTCCCTGCCCATTACAATACATATACCCCAATTTCAAATCACTTTCTGAATAACATGTCAAATTTCATACCAGTACTAACTATCTAGTTGCTATGATACTAAAAGTAGATTGCAATAAATTCAACTTGTACGTGCAGTCTAATTTTTTTTTATATATATAAAGCAATCTAGATAAAGGTAATTGTGTGAATCAAATTTAATTCATAATAGATGTTAAAACATGTAATTAAGTCAACTCAAATTTATACTCAACATTAAGTATCTTATGCATTATTAAATTCTTTGTTAATGTATAGTATCAGAATTATTTACATAACCATGCAGAGTTAAAAGAATTTTAAAATGTCATGTCTAAATAATATGTATTGTCTCACAATAATAAAGTCTAGTTCTTATTTCTGTGAAACATTAAATATTATTCAGATATTACAATCTTAAATATATTCATTCCAAAGATGGTTTTGTAATATTTTACACTGAAGTGTTTCTTATATTATATTATGATATTTAAACTCTTATCTTGAATTTTAAAAGGATATTAATGGTAGTTGCTAGATGCATAACTGCATTATAACAAATGTTAAATTTTAAATTTCACCACTAAAAACAAATATCAGAAAGTAGTCTGGAAATGAGGATTTAAATGCAATAATATTGTCTTAAAAACATATAAAAAAGTAAAAATGGGCAATGAATATGCAAATGCAAAGCAAAGATTGGATTTATATATTGGACTATTTCCATCATAATATAAATACTTATTGTCTTTAGAAAAAATTAACTTAATTTAAATATTCCAAATACATTCAACTGTTAGTAATAGCACAAAGGTTAATATATGCACAACATTCCAAGAGGTATTGTTCTCCCAACGTCTTCAGGTGTTGTGGGCCTTATCAGAGACAGTCCTAGCATTAGAATCAAACCTGGACCCTTAGATTCTTGATTTTCATTGAGTTTTAAGTTAATGCCCTAAACAACTGAGTCATCCTGCTAAAGACATCCACTTCTTAGATTAGATGATGGACATCCATATTTTATGTTATCTCTAAGTGTTTTCCTAGTTTTCAACTTTTCCAATATTATACTCCTAAAAGCCTATTTATATTTGATTTCTAGACTTTACAAATAATTCCTAATTGTAACATTCATTTGTCTTTAATGGTTAATACAAACCCTTTCCACATCCCTTTCCCTTTTCATATGTATCCTTCCCTTTTCACTATGTTGCTCCAGAATTTCATTTTTACCATTCTTTGCAACCTCTTATTTAACTATATTTGTACCTTTTTATGATGAATAAACTTTCATCACTGAGAAAAAAACAAACTAAAATACTATCATCACAAACCTTCAGGAAAACACAAAGCGAAAATTCTTCACTGAAAATGGCTGTTAGTATACAATTTTGATTGATTTATTTATCAGACTTTATAGATTACTTAAATATATAATAGATGGCTTGAAATAGATTAAATATAGTGCATAACTCTTTTTTATCCAAATGAGAATGTTATAAATCAAAGAATATAAATTTACACTTTTATAAATGCGTAATGCATGCACATGCACATACCTTTTTTACTAAAAAAAAAAAAAAAACCCATGCAGCTTATTGCCCTGCAATTTAAAATAATACTTAATTTAAATAGTAAAAATAAAAGTCACCTAAACAGTAATCATAAAAAATGATAATTAGATGTCAAATTATTATTTTTAACGTACAACGTATTCTACAAGAACAATCAACTTTCTCAGCAATAATAAATTAATGAAACAATTTATGATATTTGATTTGTAAAGTCTGTAGCATCAAGAGGCATATGTCTCTTTTGATAAGTAGAATTAATTAAAAGTGATTTTATAATGTGCTAATTTTAAGGGCTGTTACATTAAATAGTTATTTAGGCTTGCCTCTCAGGGAAATGTTTCTAAATCAGCTAAATAGAACTGGTTGATATATATTATATTATCCAAGTCCATGTAAAGCTATGGTTGATAGAGGCATGCCATGTAGAAATGTCTTATTAAGCACAAAAGAGATATCATATTCTCCTTAGCGATTATTAATCCATTGTAAATATTTTGTTTATTAATCAGATTGCTATGATGCTATGTTAAATTAAAATTTTGTACTTTATAACTTGATTTGTTAATAAATGTTATGTGTTAATTAATTTTGTTTTTATGTCTTAATGATTAGTGACCACGAAATCCAGAAGTCTTAATCATGTGCAATTTTAGATAAATATCTTAATGCTTATTCCGGTACAGACACATTGCAAAAGTTTGATTATTAAATTGATATTTTCTCCTGAAATCCGGAATTTGCTGTAAAGAAACATCCACAACTTGTTTTCCAAATTTTTATGGTTACACTGCAAACATCTGGAAGGAGATTTACTTTTAAATTAATTATCATTTTTATAAATTTATTGTGTTGGGACTATTTTGAGGGGATATAAAATCCCTTTTCCACTCCTAGTATTTGAATGTGTTACCAGTCGATAGTAACCTAGTTCAAAATTTAAAGTTGGTAGAATATTCTATTTTAGTTAACTGTTTAGTAATTTATAAGATTATTATTATTATTGGTTGATGAAAAGTAGATATTAGCTCAGAGATCAAGTGTATGTATACTTAAGTTATATTACTGCGATAACATTCATTGGTCAACAATAAATTTGTAGATCACCGATAAAAATTTTGCATTTCTGATTCGAATCCTGAGACTATTTTTCCAATTTTGAATTAAGAGTTCATGAACTTATTATTATAGAATTAATGTAGTATTATAAATTAATTAAATCAATCAGACTGTTTATTCTGTGCATATCTGATCATGACAATACAACAGTGTGGAGAAGTTAAAGGTAGTAGAGTTTAATGGAAGACGAGAGTGTAGACAAGTTATTATCGGAAATAAATTAATTGTAACTATGGTATTGGTAATTTATGTGGGGAATACTGAGATCATTAAAGTGTTATGAGTGTGAGTCGAGGTTTCTCCTCTTCTCTTAGCTTATTGATAATATTTTATAATGTTTATTATTAATATAATTCTCGAATTACCAAAGGAATTATAAAATCTAAGCATAAGCAGTAGGGCATTGGTATTTCATTTGCTCTATGTGAGATATAAAACAGCTGGGTTTGATTCATGTGATTGTTATTTACAAGTACACGATAGCCAAATTAGTCCATTCCCTTTTGGGTGTTACAATTTGGCTGGCTTGATTTAAGAAACCATTTAATTTAAGAAGAGAATTAAATCTAGATATTTTACAAGCTAAAATTATTTTAGAAGTTAATAAATTTTTTCTCTTATAAATTCTTAATTTGTAAATGTATGACTCCATCGAATCGGTACAGCAGCTGTTCTAATTAAAATTATAATTTGGCGCTCTTATATATGTTGCAATTTGACTTAAACAACAGTGATGACTGGATGAATAAGTGACCATTCTCTTCTCTCCTTATTTCCTCGGTTACAATATATTATTTAAAAAAATGGACCAAAAAGGATTACGACAATGGACTTGAAAAATGGATTATCCTAATTGGAAAAATTAAAATTTTTAGTTATTTTATATTATTATTTACTTAAATTTATATTACATAAAAAAGTATAATACTTCTAATGATTTATTCATTTATAGAAAATGAGTAAAATAAAAAAAAATAGTAAACGTATTTCCTAAGATATGGAAAATAAGATTATTATTGATATAAAATAAAATTTTACTCTTTATTAAAATTTTTGAATGGAGAGATAAATGAAATTTAATAACTACTAAAATTTCACTACATGAAAATATTAAATTATGTAATTATTATTAGGATTATAGTTTGGAAAAGTAAAGAATAAATTATAAAGAAGGAAAAATACAATATATAAATGTGTCCAAAAGTATATTTTAAAAAAAGGAATTTCTATAAAAGAATGTATAGATTCATTTATTAAATAAAATTTAAGATGGATCATACCATTAACATGGAATAGAAAGAAGACTGGTTGGTTATAAGTTGGTAAATTCATAAATGAATTCTAACTGATACGTTTATTGGATGCCAGAGAAAATCTAATAAGTCTCAAGAATTAAGAAGCAGGATTGGCGCCTTTAAATAAGTTTATACATGAAATATGTATGGACTAATTAAATTATAATTAAGCTATAGATAATCAAATTTCCTACCATACTATAATTTTGATATACCATTCTATACAAACAAATAACTACGGCCTTAAATAAATTAGATCTAATAATACTTAATATATTGATAAAGACACATACTTGTAAGAAAGGAATAAAAGGGATGTAATCTATATGATAATATTGCATAACAAAAATATGAATAATATAGTTTATCATATTCAATAAAAATATATGAATCTATATAAATTCAAACTTGTCAAATTACTTAACTTTGATAAGTAATTTTAAAATAAATGTTGAGATTATAGTAATGACATTACGTCTATTCTATAATTTGATCGAAACAAATTGTATGAGGTCCACCATATCTAAAACATTATTAAAAACAAAATTTGTTAAATTAAATATAAATTTCTCAACAAATAAGAACCCTAATTGCCCATAATAATAATTTAATTATTAGTAAATATAATAATTACTAATAATACATTTTTCTCTAATTATACATTAAGAATTAAAAATCTTAAGTCGAGGGAAAATGAAAAATGAAATATATATTGTAATAATAAGTAAATAATTTATACACACATCAAATGATGATAGATTAAAAATTAAAATAAAAAACATTAATTTATTTTAATTTCTTTTGTCAAGGCGAATGTGAGAGTATAGAATACTCCACACTCACACACACACACACACACATATATATATATATATATATTAATTAAACCATTTTAATAAAGAAAAATAGTAGAATAACTTTGATCTATTCATTAAAATAAAAGTATTGTTTTAAAACAAACCATTTAATGATTAGTACAATTGACATGGAAACAACCTTAAAGTCAAGTTTTTAGATTAACAATGAAGCAAATAAAATGAAATTAGAAAAATAATTCAATTAATAACTTAGAATATGAATCTGTGAATTGTAAATATAATGTATGCTACAGAAGCTCATTTTAGTATAAATACCAAACTAAATATTGATATTCTTAGTCTTTTACCAATGTACTAGCAAATATGTACAGTGATTTTTTACAATATTCTAATATAAAACAATTTTAAAAGATAGATTCAACATTTTGAATGATTCATCTTGATAAAAGTTATTAGAAAAGTAAATTCTAATATTACTCCAATAAAAGAGTTTATAAATTACTCTTTATTAACAATATATTTTGTATTGTGAAAGCAAAATAGTATATTTTTATTAGCAAAATCTAAAAGATCATTCTAAATAGAAGTGTTGATATATATATATAAATCTTTCAAAAAGTATTTTTAAACTTCAATGAAATCTAAACTATGGAATTTGTATTAAAGAATGCATTGAGGGTAAAACTCTACTTGTTGTAGGATAAATACTATTGTCTATCTGAAGATAAATGTAACTGCTGATTTCTTTAAAACTGCCTAAACTGATATAAACTACATTTATATAATTGGATTATAATTAATAATGAAATCATTTCTAGAAGAAGATCTCAATATCATGCAAAAAGGACATTCGGGAACAATTGGATATTTTGATAGTTTATCAATGGATAACATGGAAGGCATAAAGAACTTTATTCTTGAAGGACATTGCTACATGAAGTATAAAAATGAATAGGACAATTACATGGAGCTTTAATGTATAGCATTATCTTCGAGAATCATGATTTATAGGGATTTTATTTTATTTTCTTTGATGCTAAGTTTACTCATATATTTTTTATTTAATAAAATTTAGATCTTCAATCAAGCAACCTGAAAAAAGGGTTAACTAAAATATATTAAGATTTACTGAAGTATATTAAAGGTACAAAAGTAAACATAATATGAAGGTAAGATTTTTGGTATTCTTCATATTAAAATTACTTATGACATGACACAAACTCATTATTACTAATTTAGTTAATTTAATAACAAATATTTATTAATAGTTGTGTAAATGATTAACATTTGTATGATAGATTTATATTTTTTAATATTTGACAATACATAGGGATCATCTTAATGAATGGAATTCTTTCATACAAATTATATTGATTTACTATAAATCAAATTAAATATAGCTAGTTTAGTATATTTTTTATTTTATAATTTTCTTTATAAAATATAAGATCTTTGTTGATTATGTCATCAACTATTAAATTTGTCAGTGTTAAGTGATACTTATTTATTATGGGAATAGAGGGAATGTATTCATTATCTTAATATCATAAAATATTAAATAAGTAAATAAAACATAACATTTTTATTAAGTTTCAAATTGTCTATTTGTTAAATAATTATTGTTATAATTTTTGTTAAAATTAATAAAGTCTCTAATTTATTTGATTTAGTCATTTTATGAAATAAAATGAGGTTAATTGTACAAACATATACCTATATATTATATTTATTTGATATCCTAATAATTTAATTTTTTATTAAGATTATATTGAAAATCGTTATTGATTTAATATTTTAATGGAAATGCCTGAAGAGAATTGATTGTAAAACATCCTGAGTTTAACTCTGTGCATAATGGTATAATCGGTTAGGGTGAAGATTGAATAATTTGATCTGATTTGCATTTATATTAAGTATTTAATAAGATATTATTTATTTGAAATGAGTGTAATTTTAGATTTAAATTAGATTTTATCATTTATTGCATCCTATAAGAAGACTTCAGATCTGATTGTAGTGAGATGTGATTGCCTTCACGTTTCCTTAGGGAACCCATACTGTTACTATATATATATATATTGTGACGGCCATGTAAAGTCATCGTCACACGTATATATTTATTAATAAAATTAGATAAATTAGCTACTAGAAAGTAATAAAGGTAAATGGATTAGCTACTAAATTTTTAAAAAAAGAAGGAAAAGAAAAAAGTTGAAATTCAAATGTCGAAATTACTGTGGATTTTTGTAATAGTAAGAGAAGGGGAGGGGGGTGCATAAAGAAATGCGTCTCTTTCTCTCTTTTAAAAAAAAAACCGAGTAAGTCAAATGCTTGAAAGTTATTTCTATTTATTGTGGGAGAGGGGAAGGGGATGCATAAAAAAATGCGTCTTTTCTCTCTTTTAAAAACTATTGTGATAAATTAAAATAAAATGTAAAACATAAATGTGAAAAAATGAATTGTAAACTTTAAATAAAAATTAAATGTACTATGTAATGTAAAAACAATATGTCCATAGGTGTTAAAGTCTGTTGGACTAATTAAATTCCTTGGACAAAGAAAATGTATAACAAGGAAAAGCCTTATAATTACAGCTAAATTAATTAAAACCTACATTCCAGCCACTAATTAAATAAAGAAACATGATGATAAGAATTGGTTGGAAATCTAAATCTTAATTAAAAATTTACAAAAGAATGAACAAAAGAAAGACAGTAAGAGAATTACAGATTATCTGGGATTACTAGTAGAGATTTTGAGGAAGCAACAGCTCAAAGAAAATGAAAGAAGTGCGCGGCTAGTGGCGTTAAAGGGACGTGGGTTCGTATTCAATCCGTCTCACCACTGACTCACAATGTAAGATCTATGCCTGACCTTCTAGAGAGACCACCACTTCTGTGACTGACAACTTAAAAATCTACCTAAAGAATCGACAAGAAGGAAAAAACTGGAACGAGAAATAACCCCAAAAACTGAGAAAGAAAATCAAGCCAGCCGACAGTGAAGGACATCACCATCTCTACAAAAAAAAGGGATGATCTCCCACTGGACAGTAAAAAGCTCTCGAAAAAAATACCCATGGAAACAACCACAAGGAAAACCTAGGTAAAAGCATGCATGCATTTTAATTGTTAATGTCATAAATAAGTAAACAAGGAACAATTTTGATAAATTTAGAACTCTATCCAATAGGACTTCAAAATAACTTTTATATTTGATCTTTTTTTCTATGTTTTATTATAGCCATGTATTTATATAAGTGTGTGTTTTTTATTATTGTTATCATGTATTTTTTATATAAAAGTGAGTGTTATTAAACATATTTATTCTTAAAATTGCGTATACTTGCTTTATTCTCCTATCACCAAGCTATGACAGGGAGGAAACTGTAATTAGTGATTAAAGGGTAATGCTGATTTTTTAAAAGTATTCATGTGCTGCTTGTTCGTGTGAATTTCCCAATTACATAAAAATAAATAGCAAGTGCTGGACATTTGTTAAATTTCTTTGAAATGGTTTGCGTTGTTCAGCAGCCGAGAGTTCTTGATCGGGAAAAATAACGCCAAGATAATATGTACGTATTGCCTTGGGGTTCGGTCAAGGGTATAGATATGAAGTTAAATTTGTATCTGTATTAGCCCTCTGCTTGCATTGTAACGGTGTTGGTTAAATAAATAAATAAACAATATCCATTACAATTGGAGGCTAAGCCGGGATATTTCGGTTAGCAAAACTGATAGTAAACAAATAAGAAATAAGAATAAGCAAATGCTGTAAAAATAAATGTATAATAAATAAATAAATGAAAGGAAGAATCAAAGTTGTGAAAAAATAAAGTATAAGAAATAAGTCTAAAATATAATTGAAAGTATTAAAGATTTAAATCAAATCAAGCATTCATCCAAATAACCGTTTCTGTTATAATATATATATTAAATCACCCCACATGGTTAAGAAATTTAGTACTGCCCTCTGTGAACTAATATATAAATACATTAGAGTTTGTATTTCAAAATAGCCAGGTCAAAATGATACCACTTTAACCATATAGAAGACAAGTCAAAGTGGTATCATTTTGACCTGGCTATTTTGAAATACGAACTCTAATGTATTTATATATTAGTTCACAGAAGGCAGCACTGGATTTCTTAACCATATGGGGTGATTTAATTGCTTAATATTTGTATATTTATTTCAGTATAGCATTATGCACTGGGATTATTTTATATATATACACACTTTGGATGCGATTTGAAAATTATAATTGCAGTTTGTAATATTATAATTAACCATTATTAGTCTGCATTCAGAACATATTATATTTACTTATTTAAGAAGGTTATTTAGACTTTTTGTGTCAATTATTTTCATTTCTGTGGTCAAGTTGCAATCTTTAGTATCTACATAATTATATTGGACCATAAATAAAAGTGGGATTTCATCTTTATTGCTAAAGGAGGTTATCTTGAAAATATGTGAGTTTGTTGACTATTATTGATATTAAGATTGTATGTGTTGACTGGTTTTAATGATATATATATATATATATATATAATGGTAAGGAATATATGAAAAAAGAATAAAAATACTTTTATCTGTAAAGCAACTTATTTTAAATGGATAATAGTAACAATATATTAAAAAAAAACAGGATTGTCTATATATTTATAATAGTCAGTTAATAACAAATAATTTAATGAGCTAGATGATAATCAGTCATTCAATGATTTATATTTTTGACATACATTTTACTATTGTTTAATCTAATATAAGTATATTATTTTATAAATATATATTTTGCCAGATAGATTCCAAAATATCTCACCGAAAATCAGCTGAAAAAGTAAGATGATAATGATAACTTGAATTTTTCCTCTCCCATAATGTTACTGAGCACCAACAATAACTTTGGATACTGAAATATAATCATCATATAATTAGTTATTTTATTACAAGTACAATCTCATTACCTACTCAATATTTTTTATGGATTTTAGTTTTATTGACCTTAGTTATTACTTATCATTTATCGAACATATACATTGGTTTCAAATTAAATACATATATCTACAAAATATATACCTAAAAAGCAGAATGAATAAAGAATGAAATATTAAAACTATTTTAATCTTGACAAGATAGAACATTTTATAAAATATTAATTGAGATTATGCAATTCAATATAAATAAACATTTTCAAATTAAGGAATATGATAATATCATGAATAATAACATTTTCTTAGCATTTTCTGACATTTATACTAGAAGTCAAAATATTAACTTTGGAAATAAACTACATTTTTATTATTAGATTTTCTAATTAAATCCAGTATTTTTTGTGGCATAACTAATACTATAAATAAGTTTTTAAACTTGGTTAGATAAATAAATTACAAAATGTTTTTACCTAAAGCTTTAATATTTCAATAGGAACTATATATACCTGGGTCTTGTTTTATGCAGTAGATAGGTTCCACAGAAAACCAACATTAAAAAAATTCGCCCAAAAATAGACTTAACTTACCTTGAAAAATGGGGGATAGGGTCTGTAATTTTCTGAATTTGCATAAAAGCAAAGCAACAAGGAAAAATTACTTTAAAATTCCATTAAAAAAATAAGGAAATAAAGTATGACTAATAAAAAATATCAAATATTTGAAAAAAATTGGTACAAGACAAACTATTTTTACTTTTTTTTATTAACTACAGTATTTAATTTGACATTTTTTCATACATATTTTATCATTATTGCAATTTGACGATATGCAGTTCGTTTGTAAACTGGTAAGAAATCAGATTCGTCGATGTGATGTAGCTTCTCCTTGAATAAAGTCAAGAATCTCTCAGCAATTATGCCGAGAGAAACTTATTAGCAACTTTATTTTCCATTCCCCACTTTAAGTTTTCCCATATTCTGCTCCATCCCATTTACACAACTGTTGACAACTGATTTATACTACTGAAATAAATTTTAAATGTTCTCATTTTGTTTCTATATTAAAAAAATGAGATTGTAATCAAAACAAAAAGATTATACATTATCATTAGAAATATTATTTTCAGTTTATAAAATCAATAAAATTTTCGTTATTTATTTTAAAAATCTACATTATTTATTTCAGTTACACCTAACAAAATATGTTTTAAAAGTTAAAAATTTTTGAATATTTATTGCTATATTTTTATATGTAAGTAGAAATCTATTATTATTATTTACTCATTAGTATAAGTAGGTTATTTATTCTAAATACAACTTCAGGCCATATTCACTTTAGCTGCTAATATAATGTTATATTTTTGGGGAAAAAAAAAGTATTTCAAGTCAAAATAAGTTATTAATAATTTAAATTTTTTGATATCTAATAAATATAGTGAAATATGAAAAATATTAAAAAGAAACATGAATCGCATAACTTCAAAATCGCATTAAAATAATCTGCATAAAACGAGACCCAGGTGTACACTTTTTTTTTTTGGAAAATACAAATGCTTTAATAATGGTGTAGATATGGCTTATTGATGCCTGAGATTTATTTCAAAAATGTTATGTTTTCTTTAAATAACTTCATTTTTTAAAAGTTTCATGTTAATATAAATTTCAAATTAGTTATCTATTAGTATATATTTATGTTTCCACAATTTTCTATGGATATTTTACAGGCAAATAATTTTTATTTAGATTGACGATAATATTAGAGGAAAAAACAGATTAAAAAATTCTGAAAACTACATACATTTTGGTTATGCAAACCAAGATTTAAATGAGTTAGGATAGAGTGTTTGTAATAAAGCTTACTCAGTGAATCTTTTGGACCATATAACATATATTCCACATTGCTACTGGAAAAGTAATTTTCACGTTGGTATAAATTACATATTTTTCTTGATTTGTGATGATTATATATTGAATAGCAGCTGTCAACTTATTTGCTGCTTAATTAAATTAAATTATGAATACAATTAACATGGATTTAGTAGTTTACTGTTTTTTTGCATCACATAACTGACATTATTATTTAAATTTACTTTTTATTCTCTTACCTAATGGTGCAGCTGATACAAAATCTAAACACTTTTATTATATTATTTCATATATGGTGTTCAGGTTATCATTTTATTAATCGTTTGACTGATTTTTTTTTCATAAATAAATCTTAATGTTCTATTTCAGAATAATTTTCTGAAGAGCCGCTAACAATGAGCTAATTAATGTAAATTAATTATGATTTAATCTTACATGAAATTATTTTTTTTACATTTTAATTATTACAAACTATTGAATCAAATTTATAATACAATGATTATTAAATATAATTTTCGCTACTAAAACTATAAAATCTTAAATTGCTTATGGTTTTACAATTATTTGAAATCTATTTTTGATTTATATTTTTGCTAATAAATGATTATAAATATTTGTGTAAATCTAGATATTATTTTACTATCTGATTATAATATTCTATTCAACATTTATCTCCAAGGATAACAAAATAACTTTACATATTCTCTCATTTTCTTTTTTTTTTAAAAAAAAAAGTAGTAATTCATTCTTTAGTTCTTTTGATCAAATTAAAAAATATATAAATTACTGCATAAATTATCAATTCTCTGACGTGGTACTTTATTGTACCTTGTTGGTTAACTTCATTTTATATTTTATGTTGTAAAAATGTACCTATTTCATATTAAAAAGCTGTAATTTAACTAAATGTAAGTTATATATGGTGATATGACATTGTCTCTACTCCTATAATATATATATATGCGCGCGCGTGTGTAATTGGATGTTATGAATATGAAAGTATTATATATAATACTAACTAAGTAAATAATGTGAAATAACAACTGCTTAGCAAAGTTTACATAAACTTGTTGCTTATTAATTAACCGTTTTTCAAACAACAGAAAAAATGTGAAATAAGATAATGATTTTCTAAAAAAACCCTCCTTCTTTTCTAAAATATTTTTTAAGGTAGATTTGATTTTCCTAGACATTGCAGATATCTCATCAACATATTCAGAAATATTCATAATAATTGCACTTATTTACTCCAGAAATGAAAGTTAATATTCCCATACTACAGTACACAGTTGCAAGAGCAGTTCTTTTCACTTTACTCCACCACTATTTATTAAAAAATTGAACGTCCATTAGATGGTCAATGTACTATATTATTCACATCTCCAAACTACTTTTTGGATTCTGCTTTTATCAGTGTCAACGTTTAGGTTACCATCTTGGATATGTACTAAGAAATAAAGATTGAACTATAATGCATATAAATTATTAAATATAATACTTAAATTAGAATTGGAATTAGAATTGAGCAAATGATATGGAAACAAGTTAAATTTTAATATATTTATTAATTAATAGGTCAAATAACAAAATGAAAACAATAATTATACAATATTAAATGTGGGGTAAAACATACACAGGTGTTACATAGTGAGATGAGATTAAATTCAGTTACAGAATATCTCTTCATGATACATTCAAATATATATATATATGTCCACAGATGGCGTTCTACCAAAAACACCGGTCAAGCGTATGTTTTGTTTACATAAACGTCAGAGTAGCATTCACTATCTCTAACTATAATTCCACTTTCAGATCATGATTTCAAGCTATTTGCTATCATCAGTGAAAGACAGGAATAAAGAAACTAGATCTAAATACAAACTCTGAGCGTTTATGAAACAATTTCTATTCAGCTTGCAAGCGTGAATTTTTTAGACACGTAATGTCTTCAAACTCAGCATAGCAAACCAGATAGCTATATGGGTCTGATCTCAGTTCAGCATCACCACATAGTAGAAGCCTCTGCAATTTATATCATTGCAAGAAAGACCTCAAAGGTACATTTATGATAAACAAAAATGCAAGTTAAAAAACTTGCTAACGCTTGTATTTATGTCCACAGATGGCGTTCTACCAAAAATACCGGTCAAGCGTATGTTTTGTTTACATAAACGTCAGAGTAGCATTCACTATCTCTAACTATAATTCCACTTTCAGATCATGATTTCAAGCTATTTGCTATCATCAGTGAAAGACAGGAATAAAGAAACTAGATCTAAATACAAACTCTGAGCGTTTATGAAACAATTTCTATTCAGCTTGCAAGCGTGAATTTTTTAGACACGTAATGTCTTCAAACTCAGCATAGCAAACCAGATAGCTATATGGGTCTGATCTCAGTTCAGCATCACCACATAGTAGAAGCCTCTGCAATCTATATCATTGCAAAAAAGACCTCAAAGGTACATTTATGATAAACAAAAATGCAAGTTAAAAAACTTGCTAACGCTTGTATTTATGTCCACAGATAGCGTTCTACCAAAAACACCGGTCAAGCGTATGTTTTGTTTACATAAACATCAGAATAGCATTCACTATCTCTAACTATAATTCCACTTTCAGATCATGATTTCAAGCTATTTGCTATCATCAGTGAAAGACAGGAATAAAGAAACTAGATCTAAATACAAACTCTGAGCGTTTATAAAACAATTTCTATTCAGCTTGCAAGCATGAATTTTTTAGACACGTAATGTCTTCAAACTCAGCATAGCAAACCAGATAGCTATATGGGTCTGATCTCAGTTCAGCATCACCACATAGTAGAAGCCTCTGCAATCTATATCATTGCAAGAAAGACCTCAAAGGTACATTTATGATAAACAAAAATGCAAGTTAAAAAACTTGCTAACGCTTGTATTTATGTCCGCAGATGGCGTTCTACCAAAAACACCAATCAAGCGTATGTTTTGTTTACATAAACGTCAGAGTAGCATTCACTATCTCTAACTATAATTCCACTTTCAGATCATGATTTCAAGCTATTTGCTATCATCAGTGAAAGACAGGAATAAAGAAACTAGATCTAAATACAAACTCTGAGCGTTTATGAAACAATTTCTATTCAGCTTGCAAGCGTGAATTTTTTAGACACGTAATGTCTTCAAACTCAGCATAGCAAACCAGATAGCTATATGGGTCTGATCTCAGTTCAGCATCACCACATAGTAGAAGCCTCTGCAATCTATATCATTGCAAGAAAGACCTCAAAGGTACATTTATGATAAACAAAAATGCAAGTTAAAAAACTTGCTAACGCTTGTATTTATGTCCACAGATGGCGTTCTACCAAAAACACCGGTCAAGCGTATATATATATATATAATTAGATTCCAACCAGTAATCATCTAAACATTCACAGTAAAATATAGTAATCAATATCTCTCACTGCTGTCAAGGCAACCTTCACACCTTTTAATAGCAAGAATGGAAATCCCATTCTTACTAATGGTCCATTGAATATATATGACACTTAAAGATTGCATCTTGACTACAGAGTATGAAATATTAATACATTGAAGTTTAAATAAACCTTTTTAAACATGATATATATGTGTGTGTGTGTGCGTGCGTGTGTGTGTGCAGTAAATAAATTATGCCTATATCAGATAATATGCCAAAATCCTATCTTGATATCATGGTTTGCTAAATTACAAGTGAATATGCTAGCCAAAGATAGATTGATAATTATAGGGCTAATATGGATACTGTTTATATATATATATATATATCTTAAGATATGAGCATATACTTAAGCTTAAGGATGATGCAGATTTAGTCTAATAATCAAAGATTCAGTTTCAGACTAATGCTGAATAATTATTTAACACAGAGGAAAGAACTGGTTACCATAGATCAACATATATTTGCTATGGCAAAGACTAAAATATTAAGAAGCATGTTTGCAGTGGAGGTGGGTAGTTATTCATAGGATCTCACATCAAAATGCATGATACTTTAAGACTGGATCATTTGCTACTAATAAAACATGAACATTTCAAGTTCAGGGACACCAATAGGCTTAATACAAAATGGGATCTGGATCCTTGTGCTCAGTTCTAATAAAGATATAGCCTTAACCAAACTAAGTACATAGGGACACTTCCACCATGATCCCATTAAAAGGCACAGCAAGACATAATATATGTGATGATACTTTGAAAGGACATATCTGTAATGCATAAAGGAAAATACATTTAAATTACATGTCTAAAAACAGATAGCTTCTATCAATAAAACTAATAGAACCCATTTCTTAAAACAAGCATAACAATCATACTATCTTAACAGACTAAAACTACATTATTAATTTACTTTAATATTCTCAATCTGCATCTTTAATCAGTTTTATTAAGGAGGAAAAAGTATATTTAACAGGAAATTAATAATATATATACATTTATACTATCTCTAAGGTTAGTCTATTACATTCAAGAAAACATATATTTAAAGTCATAATTTATAACTCTGATTATGCAAACCATAATAGATATTTATATAATATAAAACTAAATCAAAATGATAACAATGGGTGTGTAGTGATCAGTTATTATTCCATCATGATAAGAATTCAAAACAGCATACTAGCAAGTTAAATAAGCATTATTAAAATATATTTATACAGAAGAGGATCAATTATCATATCTTTGCTGACAGTTTATCAAAATTAAAGGTGTTTGCTGTTTCGAGATCTTTGCCATATCATAATATACACTAAATAAAATTTAAAGAAATTACAGATAAAAAATTGGCATAACTACAGTATGAACATAGATTAACACAGACACAAAATTAGAGTTATTAAATTTTAGAATAAGTAAAATTAAAGCTAACAAAGAGGGTTTTAGGCAAGTTTTATGAGTTTTATATTATTTTTCTAGACAAAAATTTAAGAGTTAAATTTTTGAACATTCCCCTTTAAATTATAAGCTAGCTTTAAGAAGATTAAAGTTCAAAGATTGAAAGTCTATTTTAGTGATCTGCGGTGTTTGGATGATTAGCTTTTGCTACTTGTTCCTTGGGCAATAGCAGATGGCAGATGTAGTTGCACTCTGAATCTCTGGATAGGCAGCATGAGTTAGTTCTTTTCTTGTAGCAACCTGTTGGAAGGAATGTCTCCTACTCCTATGATGATGATGCCATACCAGTTGGTACATAGGATGGGACTAGAGATTATCATATCCTCAGCAAAGAAAAACACCAATCTCATCAAGGTCTCATTGATGTAAAAGAACATTGGCTGTTAAAATGAATGATGAGAAGAGTATTTTGTTTTGTATATATATGGTGTACTTTTAGTTGAATTTCACTTGAGAAGGTCTATTTGTTAATAGATGAAGCCATGGTTGTGTAAGAATTTTAATAAAATTTTGTTGTTGTGGTTAGTAGTGCTGTGTTATAGGGATTTCTATTTTATATATATACAATAAATATTCATAGCCAAAGTACATGTATTTGGAACAAAAATAACTGGATTTCCTACTGATCTATGTTAATGTCAATCACCTATAAAAAGATACAAAGATATCAATCTAGCCTTTAGCTTTGTTGATATTTAAGTTTAGTTAATTGACATTGCTTCTAATTTAAAATGAATTTCCTTTATTATTTTAATTTTATGTACATGGTAAATCTTCTGAAATTATTAATTTCAAATTATAGACTTCAGATTATTTATTTTATACATAACATTAAAATAATAGAAAAAATAATTCTCTACATTAGAGCAATGACAATCAAGTTTAAATATTAACAAAGCTAAAGGATAGATTGGTATTAGTCTATCTTTTCATTTTAAAATTGATTAATAATTACTAGATCAATGGAAGGTCCAGTTACTTCATATATTGTATTTAGTCTTTGAAATTAGTCATTCATTACTCTTTCAATTTAAGTATAGTTTGCAGCAAAATAATATTATTTTTCAGCATATACAAAAGCAATAAAACTATATAGTTCCAGCTTACATAATTCTTATGTGTATCAAATTTAGTTTGACAACTTCATTTCTGCAACTTAGTAATAGCTTAACTATTCAATTAATAGCGGATGGTAGTGCTTAATAAATCACTATCCAATGCTTTTCTCATTATACAGACTAGTTTTTAGTACTGAATCTAGAACACATATTTTTTTAGATCTATGGGATCTTTCATCTACTTGCCATTTTTTATTTCTATTTGTTTTTATCATCATGCTCCAACCCTGAAATTTAATAGCATCTTAATGTTTTAAATCCAAGGTAGCTTGATTGTGTAATGATCTATCTAAGCTGATAAAAGACATTTATATTTTTTTTTAAATGTTTGTCATAAACATAACAAAATAGCATAGAACATCAACTTACATAATTTTTTTATGTATCTATCAAATTGATTCTTCTACTAATTCAATCACATAGCAAAATACTGATTGATTAATCAAAGACAGATTAATAAACTTGACATATCCATCTCGTGCCATCCTACTCAAATCTCCAGATTAGTATTTTTATGACTTTTATCAGTGACAAATTTTGGATCTGGAATTAGTACACATAAATTTTTAAACTAGACTACATCTTTCTCCTAGAAGACATCTGTTACTTCTATTTTTACCACTGAATAACTCACTTGAAATTTTAAAATATTTTAAATTTTGATATTACAACAGCTTAATTGCATAATAAATCTAAGGTAATTTGCATGATATTACATAAAAAGTGAAAGATGATTATTGGAGGGAAGCAGCAATAAACATCAAAAATTTAGATGCATTACATTCAAATTCAAATTCATCACTGACATAAGTTGTAAGCCGAAAATTAGTTGAGGAATGTGGATAAAATAGCATTGGTTATGGATTTATTACTCAAAAATAATACAAGGTTCAAAACTGGAATGAGCAATTTATATTTGCTATATAAAAGCATCATATAAGCCATGGTCATGTTATTTCCTGACTAAAAAACATATGTTAATATATTTATTAAAACTGATTGACACCAAAGTACATAGATACAGAACTGGTATCTTATCTGTATAACTGTACAAAGTAGTCTTGCATTGGTGGTCGAGAGGTCAGCATGACTGCCTTGCACTTGCAGGCAGTTGCCCAGGTTACGGGTTTGGGTCCCAGCCGATGCTATGACACTTTAAAAAAAAAAACTATACGAAGTAAGTTGTATTTGATTAAAAATATAGTTTTAAATTTTAAGTTGGTAATAGCTTGTTAAAAAGAATGGTTATTGAAAGAAAAGTGCATTAGATCTAAAAATGTAAACACATGATTCCGTTTAGAATTTATCATTGCCATAAACTATAAACTATTTTTGTGATATAGATTAGGAAAAATATAGAAAGCAAAAAAATCTGCCATAGGAGAAATAAAATTTATATATTTTTGCTTATTTGTCATTGAAAACATCTTTAAACATTACAAAATAATTTTCATATTTAAAAATATCTGAAAAAAGGCATTGCTTTTTGCCCTTTATTAATAAAATGCAATACTGTAAATATCTATATGTACTTTACATCATTTAAAATTCGCATCTTCAAAAAATAAAATATAATTATTAAAACAAATACGTTTTATATTTAATCTTAAAAATATTTTTCAAAATGAAAATACCTTTTAAACAAATAAATTAGCTGTCAATTTTTTTTTTTAAAAAGCACTGTTTTCTTACTACTGGGGCAATGTAAAAAGTTTCTCACAAACTATAATATTCAGCAATAGCATCTTAAAGTTATTCTTATCTAGTGTTTGCAACTATCATTTAGAAATATAAATGAAAACCACATCAAAGAATTACAACAGTTAAATTATAATCCTTAAGAAAGTTTGACAAATTTCTACGACTTATTCTAATTGCAATGCAATTCAATTTCAATACAAAGAAGACTAGAAACAATAATTTTAAAACACATTAAAATTATGTTAATTATATATAAATGAAAAATAATATTTTTTTCACTTTAACCATTTTATCTATAGTTAAATATAGATCTATGATTGCATTTATTCATTTTGATGAGAAGTTTATGAGAAAATGTTACTTCTAAGAAACTTGTAAATATATATTTTTTAATTTATGTAAAAAAAAAAAATGAGCCTCTTTTAACAATTTTTAAAATAGTTTTTATTAAAAAGGGATCCATCTACAACACTTACGTGTGTTGTATTGAAACAAATCACTGGATTTTTGTTCATTTGTCTTTCATATTTTTACTTCGGTTTTATGTTTTAATAAAATAAATTTTATTCATCATAAAATCTTTATGGTATAGTTCAATTTTATTAAAACATTTTAAGTTTTGAAAATGAAATTTAATTTAAAAGTAAATAAAACAAAGTAGAAGTAAAGTTACCAGTTTGAAGAATTTTATTTGAACTTTCATTTTAAATCAATGTGCTTAACAAAAATATTTTTGTAGTTTTTTTTTAAAGATAGTTTTAATTAAACCCTTAAATTTTAAAAAATAGAAATTTTCAAAATATTAAAATCAACATTTCTATTTTTAAAAAATAACAATAAGAAAGTTATGAAAAAAACATCAATTTCTGTCTTATGTCAGCTTTATTTTTGGACAAAATATTATCTTTATAATCAAATATAATTCAACAAAAAGTAATTTCAAATATATATTTATTAAGAAATAAATGTTTAATAATTTTCTTAAAGAAACAAGTGAAAAAATATTGTGCAAAAATCTTTTTTCTCCTAAGGAAAAATTGATTTTGTCTCCCAGTGTTTTTATTAATATTGATATCTAAAAAAATAGTCACAACCATAATGTTTACTGTTTGAATTTTTTTTTCATTAGCATGTTAAATGGATTTGGACTGTTGAAATCTTATATTACAGATTGCAGTACCAAAGGTATACTACTGGGATAATACAGTTTAAGATTAGCTTGTAAACATATTTTATTTTTGTAAAGATAATAGTATGGATATATACAATTTTAATTGTTCAAATATTGTGAGACTGCAAGACATACAATCTGCCCCATTAAAAATGACCTGTGTTTCTCCAACTACATGCAGCACTACCTCTGAATCAATGCATGTTCTAGGTAAAGACATAATTTAACTATTCATTAAAAAAGACATTTTAAAATCGTGCATTATGACAAAAAAGTGTGTTTCATAGTTTCTGCCATCATGAAATGCTACAAACCATTTAAAAACATTTTGGAAACTTTTGACTCCATTGCCTTGTACAATTTGAAGTATTTTAAATGTTTCAATTGCATATTTATCTAATTTAACCACAAAATATAATGTTAACATGTTGTTCCATAATGAGTTATATTAAACAAGACATTTCTACATATCATTTTAAACCTTATAATATATTAAACTGGTTGGAGTGAAAAATTAAATTGTATCATAATATAAAACATGAATTGATTTATAAATTATATTGTAAGATGTTTGGAAAAAAACAGTTACCTTTTAATTGTGTTAATGTTATGTACTACCTATTAAAAATGAAAGCTTTTACCAAACTATATGTACAATGTTCAGCCAAATCTTGCTTTTAATTATAAAGGATATTGTAAATTCACATTATTATACTTTATTGCCTAAATTAGGATGTATTTAATTAGTATGGATTTTTCTAAATCCAAAAAAAAAAAGCTATACAATAAAAATAAATTGTGAAGAACAAATACATTCATATATAGAGCATTCTAGTAAATTAAACTGATAATTTGATATTTTAACTTGCTGTCTTTTAACATCTTTCTCACATAATATTCCTTTTGAAAAACATTAACACCTTGTCTAATTCTAGCTCTCTATTAGTATTTTATTTTTAGCCACATTACCAATAAGAAGCTAATACTATTGAATTTTATAGCAAACATGTGATGTTATATTTATGCATATATACAGCATTTGCCTCCTGCATAGGAATTGTACTCAAATTCACTAGAAAATACTTTTTACAAAGTCATATATTAATTTTATATGTTCACTTTATTATACTAACTAAGATATGGTGATGATATATTCTATAACATCATATTTAGCAAGCACAGAAATATATTGATTTATTTTATGATCTTAACATTATATTTTTCAAAGCTTACAGAGGAGACAAATATATATTTTTTGTTTTGAACTGTGGTAATAATATAAAAATATGTCATTTCCATACATTCAATTAGGTATAATAGTAACTTTGTATACAACCCATTCATTGCAGTAACTATATTGCCACATTACTGAAATGAAATCTGTTTTCTATCATGTTAAAAGTAGTCTGAGCTATCTCTTAACATCTACATTCTACTTTGTATTTAAAAAACTATTTAGAAATTTATAATAATACATATTCTCAAGTTATTAACCATTCAAGCCAAAAGTTATTGAAGATTTTTTTACTACTAATGACTATAGATATTTAAATATTAATTAGTAAACTAGTCATTATATATAGTACATTTAAAAATATTAAAGGAATTGTTTGAATTGACAAAGAATCATCAGCACTAGTAAATTCAAAGATAAAAAAGATGAAGTTCTTGTTTTTTATTTGTAATTCATTCAAATTATGAAGTATTCTCTCAAAATTATATTACAATTTTATCTTTGTTTTTCTTTTTGAGATTTTTACAAACAGTTTTAAAGATAATTGCCATAAAAAGTGAAATGAAAGTTGGAACTAATATATTTTTGTTTAATATCACATCCATTTTACATGTTTCACACTTTTTACCTATAATAGTAACCCTTTTTTAATTTCATCATGTAGAAAGAGTATAATATACATACATTTTAATGGATCTCCAATTAATTTAAAGGGTGTCTCAGATGTGTTCTATTAATTGAGTCAAATGCATAGACATAGTCAATAAAAGCAGTATAAAAATTAGCCACGACTTCTGCCTGATGACAGAAATGATATCTAAAGTAATTCTTGATTTCTGTAAAACTCCAATGAATCTCTGATAATCATTCACACAAGAATGGAAATTTTCTGTTCAATAAATTTCTTGAAGGTGGCTTTACTCTAATGGATAATAATACTTACAACCTACATAAATATTAAAGTAGCTAATGCTATACTTTTAGAAATTATTAGATATAATAACATCAAGGTAAAATAAAATTAAAATGTCATTTTAGATATTAATTGAATGTTCTCAAAAGTATAGAATTATTATAGGAGTGCCCTTAATACAATTTTGAGATTCTTCTTTGAATAAAATCCCTATATACATCTAAGACCATAGATAAGGGTGAGGTATCCATCTTTATTATAAAAAAGATTTTTTTGTTATCTGACTAAGGAGATTATTAGGATCGTTTGTATTGATTTATATGCAGTCTACCTTCATATATTTACATTTATGAACCAATCAAGCCTTAAGTATAATTAGATGTATGTATATATTAGGGATTTCACCTTTATTGTTAAAAGGTTGTCTTGATAACAGTTTGAAATTGTTGCTTGTTATTGATATTGGGATTGACTAAGTGTTAACTGGATTTTAATGATATATATATATATTAGCTGTAGCCACTCTTTTAACAATTGGTAATAGTCAAGTTAATAATAAATTGAAAAAACAATATTTGTGAATTAACTTTAGTCTAGGAGAATTTAAAAATAATTAACGGACAACTATTTCCATGGTGGAGTCACTACATGCAACTTATTTTCAATTGACAAATTTATAATAGTCACAAGTAACAATGATCAAATTGAGCATACATTAAAATAAGTTTCTCATATAGCTTCAATTATATTTCCTAATCTTTACCTCTCTCCACCTAATACTTTATTATATTAGCAAAATAAATAATCAGCTTGGACTTTGAATGAAAAATAACAAACAACAAAATTACTAACAACATAATAACTTCAATTAACAAATAGAAATGTATGATAATAAAGAAATGTATTTACACATTTACACTTAAAATTATATGACGATCACGTGCAAGAGGAGACAAAATCTTTGTAACTTATAATAATTTATCAAGACTAGCTATAGCAAGTTCAGTTAATTACCTTAATGTCTTTGTAAACTCACATATATTTGCATATTTGTGTTTCTGTAAATGTGGATATATGGCTATTGAAATCATCAATTTTACCTTTCTTTTACGCAATACTAACATTTTAATTACTTTTGATTCACTCCATGGCAGTTTTCCCCATGAAAATAAAAATAAGTAATGGCAGACTAATTGCAAAAGTACATTTCTATGTGATAATCACTTTAAATGGCTTTTTTTTCTATTGTGAGTAAATGTTAAATATTTCTCCAACATTATATAGTGATGAATAGATCAGCAGAATCAAAGTTAATTTTAAGATATTTTTGTGCTATTCAGCTACAATGCTGGAAAGGATCAGGAAAAAACATTCTAGATCTAGAGGGTTCTCTACTTTATAAATTGCATAATGTTCATAAATAATCTATGTAAATTTTATTAACTTCTATAAAATCTCTGTCATGTGTTGCGACATAAGAGCTCCCTATACAGTCATCTTTACATGTGATTTGCTGTCATATAAGCATTCTAAAAGCTCATGCAAGAGATTTTCAGCCTTTCACTTTAATAACTTCTATACAGTAAAAGACAGGATCTTTCCTTCCCTTTTTGAAAACACAGACGATTTTAATGTTTTGCCCCAACCACCCTCCCAGTCATTTACGACTGGATTCTATAACAATGTTTCTTTTATTTAAAATATGTTTTAGATTTACACTAATTGTTACCATTTTCAAAACACTTCAAAATTTATTTTATATATGTGATTTTTAATATTTTGTAATGTATAATACATAAAAATATTTATATAAAAACAAGGTCTGTAAACTCAAGTGTCAGGGTTACAATATATATATATATATATATATATATATTGATAGATAGATAGATAATAACATTTTCATAAATAATAAAAATATTCTTATTTTAATAAAAATATGTGTAAATAATTATCTACTAATTTGTAACAGATGTCAAAGAGGGATAGATAAATTTGATGAGTATAGTGAAGCCAAGAATTGTTTCAATCTCCCCTCATGATCAAATGTATATAGCATATAAGAGCTTACAATTTGCTGACAAATATTGATTTGAATAGAATATACATTGTTTATTAAACTGCAAATGTACAATGTACTTTTGAACATGCATATATATATATATATATATATCATAAATGCTTTTTTTATATCTATAGTATTCATATATAAATTAAGATTATATTATAAACAATTTTTTAATGTAATAATATAGTTATTAATAATAAAATGAGAAATTCCTTTTTTATATATTTTACTAAGTGTGCCACTCATGCATTCACTGAATAATAAAAGTAAACAAACAGGTAATGACAAATAAAAATGTGACATGTATGACTTTTGTTATTATTAAATACAGTCTGATTGATATTTATCTTTTTTTTTGATAACTTTTTTCTCTTATAAAAATATAATAGTGGTCTTATCATCAAGAAATTAGGATGTCTTAAATTGTTTTGATCTTTCTGAATCAATATCTACTTGTAACTTTAATTAAATAATAACTATTTATGATATCTTTTTTCTCTACTTTGAATTATAACACTCTCAATACTTTATTTACAGATCCACTCATGTTTTTATATAGGTATGTTCTCTAATTAAAGAAAATGACATTGATAGGATAAGCTTCTGTTTCTCCATTGGCTATGTCCTATTTGCAATATAAACAAGCCTTTATGATTTCTTCTTTTTTTTTCTGACTTCAGTCATTTAAATTGTCATGAGTTTCTCATGCCATTAATCATTTCCATACAATAATTATGACAGTGGTACTGTATGTTTGTGCAATGACATTTCAATTCTTTTATTAACAAATGTAATAATTTTGATTACAAATCCATTTTAAATTATTTTAGCACAATACCTTGAAACATCCTAAATCAATTATAACCACAAATTTGTTAAAGTGGGAGTTCTTAATTGTCATATTTTTTAAAGAAATACAATCACTAATAGATCATGTTGCAAAGTTATAAATTAAATTGATTATATTGTTTTTAAAAAATTATCTTGTGTTTAATATTATAGACACAGTGTATTTTAACCTCTTCTATAAATTAAATATGTTTTTAGATATTATATAAAATTTTAAATTTTTATTAAAATTGACTATTTAATATAGAAAAATAGAAAAGCTACAATATATATATATATTCAAGAAATATTGAGATATGTCAGATCTAATATCATAATGTATTTAACTTGTGTTGCCTGTTGTTTTACATTAAAAAAAAATTTCAGATCACTTTACAGTATATATATATATATATATATATACTATATATACTGTAAAGTGATCTGAAACAGTATATATATATATATATATATATTTCTAATAGTAAATTCATCTGTAAAATTTAAATGGCTTAAATAATCTCCATTTACTTTCATTCCTTTAGCTTCCTATTTTAATCCACAAAATACTTCTTGCAGCACTGCTATAAAAAAGTTTTGGAGATATGAAGTCACCCATGTCTTACACCCTTCTCAATGTTGACTTTCCTAGTATCATTATGTAATCTAATTGTTTCTGTTGCATTTTTATAAATATTCTTTAAAGTATGGCAATATCCTAGATCTATACCTTGATGATCCAAATGCTTTAATCACTGAAGAAATGTTTATAGAATCAAATGTCTTTTCATAATCTACAAATCCAAAGCATAATGACAACTCATATTCATTTGTCTTTTCTATAACTTCTCTCAATACATGGATATGATCTACTATACTAAATACACTTTTAAATCCAGCTTATTCTCTTGGTTGGTGGAAATCCAATATTCTCTGTAGATGAGTTGTAATTATCTTGTAAGTTATCATTATTTTCTTTGAAACAAACTCAATCATTTATGCAAATGCAATGATCAGTTTGTCTTATATTAATATTGGTAAATTGATTAAATATACATTATTTTACCATGAATATTTGATATTTTCTATAAATTAGACAATTCCAATAAGATTTTTCCTTTATATGCACAGAGCCAGAGGACCATTTTAATAATTTACATTGAATATGAAATTTAAGAATGAAATATGAAATGCATAAAAATGACATTTTGAAAATTTGTAAGAAATGGGGAAATATCAGCTTCAATCATATTGCAGTAAACATTTTTTATATTTGCATAGTTGATTAACTTGATTCCATGGCAACAAATGATGGTTCATTACCTGAAGAACATATACACTGTAGAGTCATTTATGTACATTTAAAAGTTGGAGATGATCTCATTTCAAAAATTTTACATACTTTCAATGTAGTCTCTCTATTTCTAAAATCCTATTATTTTAACAAATAAATAAATGATAGTTATCATTTTAGAAATCAAATCTGATTTAAATGTAACAATTGAATTTTAACAAAATGATTGACTTCCTCAAATAAGCATCATATAATCACTATTTCTTATGCTTGCTCATAACTGTTATTAAAATAGACAAAACTCTCCCTATAGTAGTGTCATTCAGTGCAATCCAGAGTAATCAATGAATGCCAGAAGGCTTGTGCATAAAATCCCTATCTAGTGCCTACTTATCCAGTATCCATAGATGAGTTTTTGGCTTGTAGCCTTCATCAGTGGCACTACAGTATGGAGAGTTTGGCCTATTTTAATAATAGTTGTGAGCAAGCATAAGAAATAGTGATCATGTGATGTTTAGGGGTCTACACCAATCCTGCCTAATAGGATAGTGGTAACTATGGTTATTAAAGAATCAAAGACACCAAAATGTATGGGTACTGAACTGAGTTCAGACCTATATGACTATATAAGCTAATGAGCTTAGATTGAAAATATTGTCATGTTTTCAATTTTATTCTCATAGTTTTGTAGCTAAGTAGAGATTAAAGGTAGCTGCTGGAGGTTTGCATTAAATCCTAAGATCTAGGTGCAGTGCTCTCAGATCCAAAGCTCCTCACTGACGAATGCCAAAAGCCAGAAACTAGTATGGGGATATTGGATGAGTAGGCACTAGATAGGGATTTTATGCACAACCCTTCAGGCATCCATTGATTAGTCTGACTTGCACTGAGTGACACTACTGTATGGAGAGTTTTGCCTGTTTTTTCCCTCAAATAAGCATATAGCAATAGAAAAAAAAATAACCATCCCTAGAAAATGGTGTTACAGTTAAACGATCGCAACCTTTTATATAATATGGAGCAGTTGTAATCTTTCATTAGTGTGGTTATAATACTTACATATATAGAAGAATAAAATTTTATTAGAAACACAAATGTTTTTTGCAAATGTGTTTTGCTATAAAAAAAAAAAAACGTTTTTTATTATTTAAAAAGATAGAAAACATTGGTAACGTCCTATTAGTGCTGAAAAACTGGCGTTGCACTATATTGCCTGTAATTTAATTTGCTTGAAAGAAAAGAACTTGACCTACATTTTCAAACTCTACTCCCAACATTCTATATTTTGTTTTCACTGCAATGTTAGCATTTCTATCAAATACTTGTTTTTACAAAAATTTCATTGAAAGTTACTGACCTATATGATATGATTGAACTGAATTATTAGATTAATTTTGTTTTTTAAAAGTAAAGATTAACACAGATCAAATAATGTTAAAATAATGTTCTCGTTATCCATTATTTATAATAATTTATAAGTAGGCGGGCGTATATTTTTGAAATTCTTTTTATTTATTAAAATGTAATAAATTTCTAAAATAAATCTGATCAATTATTTTAAAACAATTTGAGATTTTTGTTATAAATATTGCTTTAATTAAAGTAGGTGTTTAAAGTTGAAAATAAAGGAAGTAATAAAGATTAGCACTTTTCAACATTAGTTAGAGAAAAATCATATCGATAAAATTAAATTTAATATTTTCAAGTAAATAAAATAATAAGTCCAGAGTAAAAACAGTATCAAGTAAATCTCTATATTTTTTTAGATTTTATGTTTTAAAATATTTTAAATCACATTGATCTTAATCAAGAAGAAATGTAACGGATAACAAATTTCAATTCACTTTATATTCCATTGACGTTGTCAAATAAATTAATAAATACATGATGGAGACTTATTAACAATATGCATTTTTATTATGAGTACGACAGGATGATAAATAATATATTACTACCAAATACTGAGAAAACTTAAAGAGCACAGAAACTCTTAGCTCATACCAATCACAGTAATTTATCTAGATAGAAAAAATATAAAATACGTCTAGTTAAACAATCATTGCATTATATTGTAACTCTAACTTGAGAATATATCACTAGAATAAATTATATTAAGATAGTAAAATGCAATGCTACATTGTGTCATGAAAATAGATCTTTGCTATTGTACATTCATATATTCCATTACACACCATTGTTGCTGTTATTGTCATTATTATTTTTACCATCATCATTGTTATTATTATCGTTATTGTCACTGTTACTATTATTAACATTGTTGTTATTGTTAGTATTATTATTATTGTCATAATTATTATTGTTGCTATTACAAATACTACAGGAATTACTAATTATTGTGATTAGAATTTAGTCTAATGATAAATAAACAAAACATATAAAAAAAAGTTTTTAATAATTTTATTTTGGCAAAGCAAATGAATTGAAAATATTTCCATTTATTTATATGCTAATACTTTAGTATATTTATTTTGAAAACATATAATGCTACTTTTTAATTTCTGCAATTAACTTTTTAAAAATATGTTAGTAATTTGTGTAGTGTGTATGTATTTTATCATCAGCCATATTTTTCAAATGAAAATAATCGTTATTGCATTTTTTATATTTATATCATAAAAAGACCTCCTTATTTCATTAAAGGCATGTTTACTTTCAGTATGAAATGCATTTTAGAAATGTCATTTCTATTTATTGTACTCACATACCCAATCAATGTTTTCCATCTCATTCTCCTGATGAACAGCATACTGAACAATTTAATACCCTGAGATCATATTTTCAGAAATATATTGCACATAGCTAAATAAAATTATTATAATTATTATAAGAAATTAAAGTCTAATGTAACTAGGATAAAATATCATGTAAGAATACTTTTAAAAAAAAAAAAAAACTCATTGTGAAAAACAAATATATACAAAGAAAATATGAAAATCATTAAAATGGAACTTAAACGAATAAGCAACTGTAAGTAATCCTTCCAGTGAATTCTTCTGTTATTTTTTTCTAATATCTGAATATATATATATATAGGTTATAAATAATCACTAATAATTTATTATTAATATCTTCACAACAGTTTTAAAATTGTTGATGATACTGATATTGGGATTGTCTAAGTGTTGACTGTTTTTTAATGATATATATTTATTGTAACATATAATCATCACTCTAAAATGCAATAATACATATAACATAAATTTTGTATTGGTCTATTGCACAGATATTTAAAGCCATATACCTTATAGAGCAATTTTTATGATTTCAATATTTTATCTCATATATTATACATTTTGAAATTTTTATATCAAATTTTGTAAATTATGATAAGGTTATATAGTATTGATTTTAATGCAAACACACACTCAATTAGATTTAATACAGATGTGATACAATATAAAAACATGATATGTTTAATATGTGAGTGAATGATTTAATGTAAGAGTAATAATGCAATAATCATTATCGTTTATTTATAATGTTAAAATAATTTATAGTAGTCAATATAACTTTGATTTAATGATTCATCATATATGTTTGTGCACATATACTTATTCTACATTTATTTTATCTATTTAATAATTTAAAAAAGTACTATTTTGAATTTTTAATATCAAGTTATTATTTTAATTTTAAAATAAAATATTAGTTATTGCGAGGACAAATAAACAAACAAACAAAGTAAAGGGCATTAATTGTAATGATACTTTATTTTTAGACAATGCAAGCTGCCTGATGGCACTGTTGCCAGTCAAAACCACATTAATATGCTGTTTACAATGCTGTTTAAGTGACCTTAAAATGGTTGTTTATTGCAGTTTGTGAATTTCTCACAATCCTCATTTGTCTAGCACAATAAGTCTTTTGACATGTTGTTACAGTCTTGCTGTGAACATTCAATGTGTTACCATATCGTTTAAGGGTGTTCATATTTAATATCATCTCCTTTTTTAAAGAGAGTTGGTTATGTTACAATAAATTTGGAAAAGGATATTGTCAAGCATGATTTCTGTTATGTGTCCTTTTTACAGGAAAAGAAAAATTTCCCCACCGCTAAGAACTGCATTTGCAGAAGACAAATGTCAGTAAGGAAATTGAAATAGTACACCACAGATACAATTTTATAAATATAAAAAAAAAATTATAGTTAAAATATTATTATTTATTTCATTTAACTAAATTAAATACATTAATTAAATAAAGTAAATAACATCAGAAAAAAGGCTAAGTAACATTATATTTATATGATGTGATACATTATGACTTATCCTTAAATGGCATCAGGAATCTCAATAACTATGCCCAAAGAAACCTGTTAACCACTTTACCTTCCCTTTCCATTCCCCATTCTAAGGTTTCCCATAATCTGCTCCATCTCAATTTCGAAACATAATATTTGTCAACTCTATGGCCTTTATATCTAAATCCCCCTTATCTTTTCCCAAACCAACATAAAAAAACAATAACCCACTTTCTGTATAATCACTTTGTTCATATTTATTTTCCCATAACTTCATTATTTGTACCTTTTCAAATTTCAGGCATTTACATTCAATTAGAAAATGCCTAATATTTTCCATGCCTTTCTTACACAATTCGCAGACTAAATCACCCATATTTTCCCATTTACATGTATATTCTCTTATTGCTAAAGATCCCATTTGAGCTTTAAACAATAAACTACTTTCCTCGCTATTATCATAAATTAACTCACACCCAATGTTTTGTTTATTTCTATATATATTTAAACTCTTTTTACTCTCTATACTAGTTCTCCATCTCTCCAACTTCCTATTCTTTATTAATGCATCTATTTTTTATCCCATTCCTTATCACTATAGAACTCAAAAATCCTCCTAGCACAATCATCCCACCTTTTGTTTTGTACAAGTATACTGATATAAATTCTTTATCCAAATCTTTTGCATACCATGTTACCTTTCTCACCCATCTTGTTGCTTACCCTTTATTCACAACCTAATTAAAAACTATTTTAGCTATTCTTTTATTATCTATAAACTGCAACATACCAAACATTTTCATTTTACTTTTTTGCATCTGTCATATAAAACTTGACCATTCGATTTCTTCTTGAATTGCTTTCCTTGCTGTCCACACATCTGCATCCAATGCATGTCTTTCTATTTCCCTTTGTACTTTTTCTGAATAATCTAATACCCCTTTACTAACACATAATGCATCATTACCATATGTTAATCCTGATATTGCAACTCCCTTCCATACAATTCTAGCTACATCATATTTATTATATGAAAACACTATTAATTTCTTTATCAATCCCCTTCTTTTCATTGCTTCATTTATCAATTTTTTCTCCCTTTCATCCAAGCAATTTTTCTGATTACTTAAGATGATTCCCAAATAACTATACCTATTCACCACATTTAACTTTATATCCCCCAATAAACATTCTACATTTTCTCTTTCCCCAGTATTAACTATCATTATATTTGATTTTTCTTCATTAAATTTAATCCCCATCTCTTTACCCACTTTTGCATATGTCATCAGCATAACTTCCATATCTTCTCTTCTTTCTGCACACAAAAAGACATCTTCCACAAAAAAGAACTGACAAAGTATATACTCCCTTGTCACCTATTAATGGTATCTCCATCCCTCTTCCTAATTTTTCAATTTTTCTCTCCATTTCACTCAAATACAACAAAAACAAAATAGGTGACATAGGGCATTCTTGTCTTAGTCCCATCCATTCCCTAATCAATACATATAGTAATTATTTTCTTATAATTTCTTAATAATATCTACTAAAGCTTCATCCATTCCCAAATTTGTTAAACTTACCAATAATCTATTTCTATTTACTCTATCATATGCCTTCTCTATATCTATAAAACTCATATATAACTGTCTACCTTAATTCCTTCTCATATCCATAAGTTGTGTAACTACAAATAAACTATTTTCTATATGCCTATCTGATCTAAAACCTCCTTGCATTTCCCCCATTACATTATTCCCTTCCATCCATTTTGCAACTCTTCCAGCACCATATATGAGAAAACTTTATATAAAACTGATGTTACCCCTATCAGTCTATAATTGTTTAACTTTCTATGATCCTTACTCTTTCCTTTAAATAATAATCTTATTCTTGCATTAAACAGTGTGCAATGCCATCAAGTGACTTGTATCATCTAAAAATTCAGTATCATTTTAATATTTCCTACCTGAATATTTAAATATTTATTTTAATATTGGTAAATATCTGTAATTTTTTAAAAATAACTTTTATTACTTTGAATGCTGCTTTTCTTAGAAAAGACATGAATGTGTGTGTGACCATCTAAATCATGGAGATACTGATAAAAAAGTTCAATTGATTTGAGTGGAATTCCTGGTCTTTATTTTCATTGTGTAAGTGGTGATAATTTAATTAATGATGTCAGAAGAAATTTATAAATAAAAATGCATGGATAGATCAATCTCTTTCACCTGTTATCAATTTTCTTGCTTAACCTTAACTGTGCAGTTATTTAAAATAACCATATTGGATCATTGTGTGTTGAAAATGCAGAACTAATGGTTTTTACAAATCATTTGCTACATTGCATAAAAGTATCTTCTAAGATTGCCAATATGAATAAAGAACATCAGGAAATTTCATAATAACTAAAAAATGGACTAATTAATGGATTGAAAATGTTTTCTTAAAATTGCAAATCTTTTAAATTAGTAGAAAAAAAAACACTTTTCATTATATAACTTATTTACTAAAAGTAAAAAACAAATTTTTGTGAATAATCTATTGTGTGAATATCTGTGCACTGGATATAGATTATAAATTAATGGAATTAAAATGTTTTCTTTAAAATATCAAAATTGCCTTAAGGTACACTGCTAATTTTCTAGTATAATATACTTAGTAAATAGAGAAAAACAACCTATTTTTAATTTTTACATATTATGCTAACTACTACTCTAATGGATTTATTTTAAAAGATAAATTATAGAATAATGCAAATAATTTATTTTGTAATAAATTGATGAGATCATTCTTTGAATTTCATATGCAGAAGTGCTGTAGGATTATGTTAATATTTTGAACATAATAAATCTTTGAGTAAAATACATACATCATAATTTTGTTTTAATTGGAAGTAAAAGAACTGTTACATAACTATAATTTCTGGAATTTAAGTAGTGTATTTTATTATTATTATTTATTTAATGTTATTAATAAAATTAGATATTTATAATGTTAGCTACTGAAAGGTTGGAAAATAATATTTGAACAAGCATACATTTTATTGTTGAATTAGATAATTATATATATATTGACATTATTTGTGTACATGCATATTTATTTTGGAATGGGATTTTTTTAAAGAATTAATGTTAAATGAATACTATTTCAGTGTATTTTGTGTTGAGATATTATATTTTAATGATATAATTTAAAATAGTTAAGCTTATTATTATTGCCTATGTTATTTTGAGAAAATTGAAGTAATGCTGATTGCATTTATGCTGATGTTTTAGAGGATTATTTTAGTCTTTGTGGCAATAAATATTTGAGCATATTATATAATGATCAACAAAATAAGACTCCTGGTTGTTTACATTTTAGCTTGTGCTAGACATATTTTGT